>BPLQ01012976.1:590000-593023 GCA_021605075.1 Caerostris darwini | reverse complement strand
TCCAATAAATGCATTATAACCCAATATATCCAATATAATCCAATGAATGCATTATAATAATGTTAAGATAATGGCTTAGCCATCATTCAAGACCTCGAAATGGTTTCATCCAAAGAATATTCTTTTAAATGTAATGTATGTCAGGAAATGAATTGTTTCTTATGAGATGTTAGGTGACAATCAAACCCTAACCAACGAAGTTTACTGTCAGTAGCTAAAAATCAGTCGCTATTTAAAAGATTTCTGCAGGAAAAATAGATTTTTTTACAAACAAAAATTGAGATTAAAAAGGCCAAATATCACAAGGAAATGTGACTGAATCTTCTGTAAGATTATGGTTGTGAAATTATGTTTCACCGATCATATACTCTCGACCTCCTTCCACCAGATTACTATCATTTTAGAAACATAAAATCAATTTGCAGGACTTAGGTTGAAATGAAGTTGGGAGTTTTTTTCAGCTCTCATAAGAAAATCAAAAACTGATTATAGGTAGATGGAACGATTTCACTGAAAAGAATAGGGACTATGTTGCTAATTAGGTATCATATTCCTTCGACCTTATTCACACAAATTAATAGCACTTTAGAAACTTATAAAATTAATTTCAAGACCTAGGCTGTACAATTTGCAGGACTGCGGTTGAAATGAAGCTATAACCCTTTTTTTTTTTCACGGCAAAACCAATTGGCTTTTATAAAAAGCCACACATTATAGGTATATGGAAAGCTTTCATTGAAAAGAATGACAACTATGTTGCTAATTTAAAAATATATATAAATTGTTTGACTAAACTTTCCATTTTATTATCATCAAATGAACGAACAGAACTTTTGCGACAAAATTATAATATTCATAGCAAAAATTTAATTGCAACGTACACAAGGATTAAAAACCTACAAAAACGCAATAAAAATAATTGCCTTCAACTATCAACTGAAATCTTCTTTACCGGATTCCAGCACGACTTTCTCTGCAACAAAAACATTTATACAGACGAACCCCACACCTTATTGTGATTACAACACCTTCTTCCATCCAAAGCGGCGCATTTAATAACGAAAAAAGAAAAAGAAAAAGTAAGGCGAATATTAAAATCAGAAGAAGGAAGGAGGGAGAATAGGATTTTCTCAGAGTCCCCTGGAGATCATTTCCCCTGCATCTCTTTTTTCTTGATAAGGCAAAAGCAGTTCGTCCTCAATTAGAACTTGTCGGTAAGAACGCTTTCTGTAATGACGTTCAAGGGAGAAAAAAAAGTATTTATTCGTATTGCGTTATTACATAACTTTTTTTCCCTATTTTTTTCCTGTACCACAAAAAAATAATAATTCGAGAATAGAAAACTTTAGATCGCGTATGTCATTAGCATCGACAAAAAATTACACATGCATATATACATTATCCTATCGGTAGGGATTTTTTTCTTTAACTCACTAAATACACGAACTTTTGGGGATATTTTATTATTATTCAACTTATATATCTGTTTTTAACTCGTAAAAAGGGACGTATTGTGCCTCATTTAAAACTTTTTCATTCCCAATTGTTTTCTCTCTTCCATGTTATTATGTCCTGGCTGTAGTATTAGAATAGCCTGGTTTTATGGTTTGCCTTGGGCAAGGGGTCCCACCATAAAAAAGCGGAAACAGGGGATCTAGAAAAGTCGCAAATTAATGATCCAACTTGGTTTACGTCCACCCTGTGAATAAATTTTTCAGTGACTCAGTTCTTCACGAAAAATTCATTTTTAACGAAACTACGAAAGGGAATAGAATTTCACTCTTTGCTGCACCTAAACTTTTTTTTATGCTCGTCCATAGAGGAAAAAAAAGTGAATTTGCAAATGAGTAAAATAACCAATGAGTATTTTTAGACAGCTGTTTCTATTCTAAATAAAAAAAAAAAAACTTTTAAATCTTGTCAACTGTGGTTTTTTTTTATTTTATTTATTTTCATTCTTTCGAAAGAAAATATTTTTCAAAAACGTTTAGTTAAGATTCAGTTTTAAAAAATGCATGAAGAAATGTATCGAATTATTTTGAATGATAATTACTTTTATTGAGTTTCTGTAATATTCTTAATTCTTGTGTGCATAAGAAATTAAATTTTTTATTACAAACAATATTTTAAAACCATAATTTTACTATACATAATTACTATACAATATCCTGATTATGTTATGTAAATTAAGTCATAAATTTATTATTTTTGAAATTTTGAAATATAAACTTTTCTTGGTTAACAAATAATAAACCAATGTCTAAAATAAGAAATTAATAAGACAATAACATGTTTATTTTTTCCTTAATTTTTTAAAATAATTATTCAACTGTGTTCAAATAGTTATTCAACTATTGTTATGCTTATAGGATGTGATATATTGTGCAATTTAACTAAAAATAGTATTTTAATGACTTAGGAATACCTCATTTGGCTTGAAAACTCACATGAGCTTTAATTAATAAAATAATTCAGAGTATAATTTTAAGACTAAATCTCTGGTGAATAATTTGTATATGGTGTTCTGTTCTAGAAAAAAAAACATGAAATGTCATATCTTAATTGTCTATAGGGATATTAGAAATATCTTGAAAACAGGATTAAAAATTTGGTAATCTATACACCTTGTCTTACACTTTTTTATATCTTCTTTCTTAACCATAGAGTAGTTCATGGATGGATCAATTTAAAGGTATCCATAGATCAAGTTGAAGGTTCCATAAGATTGGATGAGAAACATCTTCTTTGTTTTCGATGAGATAACACCAAATTTAACTTTAATTGGAGAACAATAAAATAAAAAAGAATTTCAAAATAAGTAAACTATTATCAATTCATTTTAATATTAACAAATTATTATTATTTATCGATTATTATAACATTAGGTGTATATGTGATCAGCAATGTAAACAACACATGGTCACATATAAAAAAATAATTGTCTTGTATCTAGAAAAATTGTTTGACCTCATAAATAACCTAGTATTTGAGCAATTATATTAATTTTCTATGGCAATAAATTC